>CM077008.1:7147500-7180000 GCA_039090855.1 Macrothele yani | reverse complement strand
GGACATGTCCAAGTATTCCGAGGAAGCCCACTTTCCCCAAAATTCGGTGAATAATGTGCGTATAGTTTTTCAGAAGGCCTTAAACGTAAACTATTCCGAAAAACTAAAAGTCCACCAGGGACAGACAATGACATATGTTTTTCTATGATGCATTTCAAGCATATTATATTTTACATTACTCCCACCTAACTGATCACGGTTTTTCAGTTTTCCTTGGAAAACTGAAAAATCGTGGCCATGGCTCATTCTCATCTGGTACAAAGTCAGATTTCCAATCCTTCTTCTTAAAACAATCACAAATGTAAATGTACATTAATACATATCTATAATAAATAATGCACTACGAAAAGCTGGGAATGCATGTGGATGATGTGAGTCTTGATTTATTGCATCAGATGCGAAAAAAAACTTTTCTGGTCCTACTTCCCTTAGCTGAGACGTGACCACAGACTGATAGATCAACTAAACCCAAGTTCTGAACTGGCAGCTGAATGTTTCTAACAACCCACGGCAAACGCTTGGCAGCACCCCCCCCCGCCCCTCGCCATATAGTCAAAGAAGGGGCTGGCCCCTGACCATTTGTCCGGGAAGTGGAGAATTGGGTATGGATAGTGTATTTGTTTCATGACACTGGGTCTCTCTCCCTTCCCTGGAGCCAATGGCCCTAAATTAGGGACGGGTGACTGCTTACAGCCCCACTAGTTGCTCGTGGCGGTCATTAATCCTCCTTCCCCGAAAAAAGTAATTGTATTTGGAAATATTTTACTACCAAAGACCTTCTCCTTAAAACTGTTTTACTGAATTAAAAGAATTTCGATTTGATTGAACAATATGTACCGTTCTTTCCCCTTTCTCATGTGGGCAACCCCAACTGAGTGCATCAGTAGCAATGAAGCACCAGGGAGTTCGTTTCATCTATGACAGAGTGGGTCTTGCTGTCTGGAGGTAACATCCAAAAAAAGCTCTCTATTGTGCTCTCCCCCCCCACACACACACAAAAGAAAGAAAGTTTGCTAAATATCATCTATCTGATGAATTGAAATGACGTGCTGTATGTCTGCTCAAGGCAGACCAAAGGTAAATCAGATGCTGCCAGCTGGTTTAACGCAAGTTGCTCCGTGAGCATAGACTTTGTCAAGGGTCCTAACAAGGACAGAGCACATCTAGATTCGATGCGAGACGACCGGGACAGCTAAAAGGAAACTTCAAGGGAGAATCTCTGTCTGTTGTTTTGCTGCCAAAAGCGTAGTATATCAGCACCACGTCAACTGATGTAGTACCTCGGAGGAGCGAATGAGCCAAGATGTCCGCTGACACCGTACGCCGAAGACTTCAAAAATTGTGCCAGTATTTGGTCGTCCAGTGGAACCCGCTGCTCACCCGTCACCATAAAATAGACCAACTAAATTGGTGTAGACGTCATGCCAACTGGACGCTGAAGCAATGGTAGCCCATACCTTTCGCAGGCAAATCAAGATTTGCCATTCTTAAAGAACAAGGAACACGGTATCATGCTACACTACTCTGTAAATGTAAATGAGATAAATACTGTAGTGGTAATGTTATGATTTCAGGAGGGCGGGATCATAGATCTGTATGTGGCCCGAACACAGGGGTTGCTCCACACAGGTAGCAGGTACAAAGATGAAATATTGGACCCCTTTGTGCGACCATAAGCGGGTACAGTACAATACGTGTTTTCTTTCTCCTACTGGACGAAAACACTCACCTCCATAACAGTCACCTGTCTGGACAATGGTATAAGCTTCATAGAGCTGCAAGCCTGGTCTCCTGATCTAAATTCTATATAGAACATTCATGGGATTATCTTGTTCAGAAACTAGTGACCCTAAATTAAGGACGGGCGACAGCTTATAGCCCATCTAGTTGCTCACTGTGGTCGTTAAACCTAAAATTAGAAAAAAAAAAAAAGGATTATCTTGGGAGATGGATCCTATCTCTGCACTCTACGTGCTTTTTAGGAGCAACCTGGTGCGACTCGTGCTGTTGATAAGGACAATCTTATCAACAGCACGAGTCATTTTTGCAGGGCCTGCCGTAAGAAGTGAACACAGTTTATATTGAACTGCTTGGACTATCAGTTGGCCTTCACATTTTCACTATGTGTCTGTATTCATGTATAGTTTTGGTTGTTTAACGTGTTATTTCATGAAGGAATTGTTATTTTTATTCACACTATTTATATGTGTATTTATCTTCGATTTACAACACCAGATCCCACGAATTTCCGAGAAAACCCGGATTTTTAAGTTGTTCCTTAATTCATGGAAACCAGTGTAGGTACAACTTAAGATTACCGATTAATCCCAGTATTTGTTTAAAGATAAATGAAAGAAAGGTGGGACCCAACGGCGAAGAATATCGAGGGGACTGGATGCTGTGCAGAGGTGCTGTAGATTGCGTTTTTTTTAGGTTTTTTTTTCAAGTGGATTCCAGCTTGCCAACTTCATCCTTCTGTTCTTTGTTCTTGTTGCCATCCGTCATGCGTTTGGCATGCAACTCGAAGTCTTGTCCTTGTCCCACTGTAACGTACCAGGAGATGTGACGTACCTGCCAGAAGGACGCACACGACATAAAGGCAGATAGGAATCAGAATAAAACGTCCGCGTAGCTCAATTGGTAGAGTGACTTATTCCGGAATGAGGGGACCCGGGTTCGAATCCTGGCGCGGATAAAAATGACGGAGAAATTTACTTGGTTATAATGGCGCCCGAACTATCCGGATGACCCGACCGTTCAAAATCTCGTAATGGTGTGATGTTATTTCCACACCGCGAGATAGGAAAAATAAGAGAATCCCTTCTCCAGCACTTCGAAAAAAAAATAAGGAGGAGATGATGTAACGTACCAGGAGATGTGACGTACCTGCTAGAAGGACGCTCACGACATAAAGGCAGATAGGAATCAGAATAAAACGTCCGCGTAGCTCAATTGGTAGAGCAACTTATTCCGGAATGAGGTGACCCGGGTTCGAATCTGGCGTGGACAGAAATGACGGAGAAATTTACTTCGTTATACCACAAACCAGTAACTCACTGGAGAAACAATTATTCTCGAATGCAAAACTAACGCGTGGTACGTTGTAGTGAGGACCAGAAATTCTTTCAGAAGTCGTCTTAAAAGTGACACCGCCGAAAGCATCATCAGAATAAAAAAACAGGGGGTGGATAATGAGGACAAAGTCGTAGATAACAACAGATGATCTGTAGTTTGCTTAAATTCCTAAACTGGCGGCTTGCGAAAACTGTGCGTGCTTGTACTATGACTTTGTCTTTTAAGGTACATTTATAAATGTGCGGGCTTGTGACATAACTTTATCTTTTGACAAATGTGCGTGCTTGTAACATTACTCTGTCCGTTCGTCTCTAAGTCAATTCGAAAAATTCTTTTGCCATCAGATATCGCCAACCACCAGAGTATCATTTATATTTCAAATTACTGTGATGCACAATTTTCTCGCTAGATGGCATAAAACCATGTTCACTTTTAAAAGTCGTATATGAAATATTTTTTTATTCCGTAATTGGAACAACGCAGGGGCGAATTTACAGAGAAGCCCACGAAATCTAGGCGCGGAGACCCCCTGTATGCTGGAGGACCCCCCAAAATGACAATTTTTGTTATCTTTTTTCCGTTTTGCTTCTCAGAAAAAAAAAAAAAAAAAAGAGAAAGAAAGAAAAAGGTGGCATCTAATGGCGATTAAGTTCGCTGTTCTGATTTTGAAAGCATGTTTTCGCCCAAACTCGAAGTATTTCATTTACAATTATTAATTTACTGGCTTAGATGCAGACTGACTAAAATTCCCACGTGTTGTCAGTAATGTTACTTAATACTACACTACAGGAGAGCTCAGAGGTCGGGGTATCATTTCTGGCAGATTTGTTTAGAATGTAACGAACATTTTGCACTTTAATTCAGAATTTAATACATTAACGCCCATTTCTCCCTTAAAGTTTTCCCCATTTAGTCCATTTCAGGAGGCAATCACAAGGCGGTTACAATAGAGGTCTGCGCTGGCCTTATTTGGTGAGCCCGGCCCGTCAATTGCTTCTGTTATTTAGGCCCGCCCGGCCAGTTATGTGCTATTTTGTGTTAATTTGCCTTTCTATTGTGTTTTATTAAATTGTGAAAATTTAAATAACGAAATGAGGTATTTTTGAAAACATTTAGTTGATTGTAAGCCTAAAAATATAAACTAACTTCGGTAATTATCGAAGAATATAATTTTTAAAGAGAAAGAGAAAACAAAAAGACTAAGCACGTTCAAAATCTCCCTTTCTTTGAACCAGCAAGCGGTAACACTACAAAAGTCAATCCTTATACAGATTAGAGATAGAAGAAATAATTAATGCCGTTCCATTCTTTCTCTCTCTCTCTCTCTCTCTCACACACACACACACACTCACACCCCACTTCACCCCCACTGAAAACATCCCTCGTATCCCACTCTACACAACACACACACTTGCACCTAGTCGAATCTTTTTGTTTTGTCAACAAGCCCCAAGTGTTTTTACCATCTTTAATACCTACAGATGGTAAAAACACTGTGAGTTACTCTCCTCACCTCGGTGATTATGCCCTGGACTATGTCATGGAAGTAAGTAAAGCCAGCAAAACAATTAAAACAGATCTGGAAATCGGGAAACACGACTTTTTTAATTCTTTACCATTGCAATAAAAAGAATGGGTCGACTTGACCCGGCCCGGCCTGTTGCTTTGTTCTCTAAACTAAATAAAGCCCAACCCGGCCCGTGCAGACCTCTAGCTTGCCATACCAGTAAAACTTTATCGCAAAAGCTGGTTTTACGAGACATGCTAAGAGAGTTCATCCATGTTCGGGAAACTGTGGATGAGATAGAAATTGATGAAATGTGACAGCAGATCCCACACCGCGTGTAGCTTCAGAGTGAGTGTCAGTTGCCGCCCCCGTGGACGTGTGGTTATGAAGCGTTGGCTTCTAATCGTTTGTCCGAGATGGGGCCAGGTTCGAAATCCGAGTGAGGCATGGATAGTGTATTTGTCTTACTGCATTGGCTCACTCCCTTTCCCAAAACCCTGACCCCGAATTAATTAGGGGACTGCGTTATAACCCACTGAGTTGCTCAGGGTGGTCGTTAAATCCTCAGACAAAATCATAAAAGTCAACTAAAGCAGTGCCATGAACTAACCGTGTGTAACATGTTAAAAGTAAGTACTCTTCTTCAGTCACCATTTTCATAAATGTTTGGACTTGTTTTTCTTAACAAAAGCGTTCCCATTTGTAAGTTCCGCTACATCTTTCCCATCAGTGTGTCACAAAACATCTAATATTAAATTTCGTCGTGTTAGATATAATATTTTTTAAGTTATGGCGACAACACCACGGTGAGAACAATAAAACCATGTTCGGGGGAACCCAAAGTGTGTATTTCTGTTGAAATCTCGAAGTGGATTTTTTTTTTTTTTTTTTGCGATTACAATACTTTCTCATACATTAGTATGAAAAAGTAAAAATTGGGAGAGGGAGTATGCGCCAACAGAAAAATGTCATTTTTCAAGAAAGTGAGGCCCCCAAAACGGAGGGACTGTGCGCATCAATAAATCAGCCACTGGAACTACGTGCAAATATTTCACCGGTATGTGGCACTAATGTGCATTTCTGGGAAAATGCTTAAATTTATGTTTTTATTTTGACCGCATATCTCCACTTCTAAAGCTAAATCGAAAAATATACACATGTTTTGCATCTGATTGCTGCAGTGCAGTTACGTATAAAATGTTCATGCTTTTCCTAGCTTTTTTTTTTTATGTTAAACCTTCCCGCTAGATGGCGTAGATGTAGGTTTATAGTTCAACGATATCTCCGTTCATAATTGTCGGATTTTAAAAAGAATTTATCGTCTGCTAACTTTGGCTACGGTTCATGCAATACATATTCCGTCTGATTTTTCATTTTCCCCGTATGGGGTATTGCGGTTTATTACCATTTAGAAATATTCCTACAAGTTCTTAAAATTCTTTCCAGCAACCGATTTTGTAGCTGTGACAATTTTCGACGCGCTTTCTCTCGCTAGATTTTTTTTTTTTTTTTTGTGGAAAATTTCTCCCTTAGTTGCATAAGGGCAAAGTAATTTTTAGAACTAGCTCGTTCTATTTGCGATCAATATCATTCACGTGCCGTTTTATTTTCCAGATGCGTTGTTTCCCAACTAAAGGGTTTAACAGTATATTTACTTCGTCCCTAGATCTGAACTTCAAAAGTCCTATTTATAGCAAAGAAAAAAAAAAAATAGTTGCGTTATATTGATGTAGCCAGAAACATTTTTTTTTTCTCTTTTCGTTGTTTAGGTTTCCATGTGAGATTTTCCTGCTAAGTAGCGTTGAAAACTCGATTATATGAGACTACTGCTTTTCTCACTTTAAAATTGTAAAAAAAAATGTTCCAGATCCCTGTTGGCTGTTCAGTTAACACTGAGAGAAAAGAAATTTTGAAATTGTTGTAGTATATAGGTTTAAAACTTTTGCCAAACATCATGCTTATATTACACCCGAAAATTTTGTGCCATCTTTGTTTCTTTATTTTTTGGCACACCTTTTGAAAAAAATATGCACTTATTTTTTTTAAAAGAAAAATCCGTGTCATCTTGGATAGAAGTTTCTCGTACGTTACCGAAGAATGTAAAATCGCAGCAGTGGGATGAATTCTGTCATGGACACAATGGCTTTTATGGAGCAATGCGACAGCAAAAAAACATTGTGATCAATCAAAAAATAAAAAATAAAAAAAAGAAAGAACGAAAGAAAGAAGACGCATTCGCAGACTTGCTGATAAAGTATATCTGCGGTGATTGTTTAGCGAAGCGATAAATTTGTGAAAACTATACCCCGATTTTGCTTAAAACATAAATCTTTCTGCTGAAGCTGCACATATGAAGTAGCAACGATTGAAAAACATAACGCCCCGAGCCTGCTGAATATCTAGAGCAGCTAGCTTTTTTCCAGCTAACGAAATGTTAAGAAGGAACTTTGTTTGGTAGAAACCGGTGTGTGTGTGTGTGTGTGTGTGTGTGCAACGTCAGCTAAGCCACTCTTTTAAATATTCTGCATGGTCTAGAAGCTGAAATGTTTAAAAAAAAATTGAGAGGTTACCCTGGTGCTCTTTGTAGATAATTATATAATTTATGCCATGCATTTTCCCCATGCGTTTTTCCATTTATACCATGCATTTTACCCCCATGCATTTTTCTCATTTATCATGGGTGTGAAATAAAACTAGTGAATCGAGAGTATACATTTATTCGCCTCACTCACGACCACACTGAGCCACAGTCCGGTACAGACTAAGTGGAATTAAATCCTAACAACAAACAATAACAACACATTCACTTCACTCACGGCCACACTGAGCCACAGTCCGGTACATACTAAAGGGAATTAAAACATAACAACAAACAATAACAACACAAATTTTGAAGATGACAGTCCGATTTTTGGCGTAAATGGTTAGTCAGATAATATCCGAAAACTTTCATCGTCTTGGAGCAGGACTCGAACCCGCGTCTCCCAGAAAACGCCTAGGTATGCTAACCACACCACCACCCAGAACGACCCAGTTCCAAGTTTCCGATCAATTTGAATTTAACCATCACAGGAATCGCTAGTCGAAGCAACCGGTATTCGTGTTTAGCGAATCTGGAGTTTAATAATCCTATCCCGTGATTGCCCGGAGAAGCAGATAAATCATGAAAGAAATACTTTGAAGTTCAGATCTAGGGACAAAGTATTTCTTTCATGAATAACAACACATTAGCCTCACTCACGACCACACCGAGAGGAACCAACCACAGTCCGGTACATACTAAATGGAATTAAATCATAACAACAAACAATAAGGTTTACTAATTCCTGATATTGAGCTGTACTTAGGTAGGTGGATTAATGAATGTTATTGTCGTAAAACCAATGAAAGAAGATATGTGCATCATAACAATAAATATTTACTAAACTATGGTGGCGACAATACTAAGTATTTCAATTGTTTAGTGTTTCAAAAACAATATTTATTATTATTATTATATATTATTCAGATTTAGACGAACGTAAGAAACGACCCCGACATCGATGAAATGTGATGCACCTATTTGCGCATGCACAAGCTAAACTCCGACCTCAAAGAAGAAAGGCTGAATCGCAAGTGTGTTAGTGAGGGATACTGGTAATTTTTGTTCTAGGATATCTACAGGATTTTTTTTGGGGGGGGGGGGGGGATTAGGGATTAAAAAAATGATTTATTGGACCTGGTGGTGCAGAGACATGACAAACAGTCAGACATAGGCAAGATCCAGTTGTTTCACATCTACATGTACATATCAATTTTTACAGTATGCTAAATAACCAATGTGCACAGAGAGCCAGTGTTGATCAAGTAACACACTGAGAGCCAGTGCCGAAAGACAAACACAAACATCCATGCCTCATCGGGATTCGAACCCGAACTCAACTAGGGCGAATGATCAGAAACCATCGCTTGGACCACTACGCCACCAGGGCGGCACAGGTTATTATACCCCATCGTGTTATACAAATTTGTACATAATTTTAAAGCTCTCGTCAATAGCAGTAACCCCACTTGGAGTAGTGTCAAATTTCGCTACGACTCACCGTTTTCATAACATCTAAAATTAATTTTTGTAATGCTTTTATCACATTTAGTAATACTTTTATCATTTTTTGCAATGCTTTTATCACATTTAGTATCAGGTTCTCGTAATTTGCACAGATTGCAATGAGATTGTTTCGTTTATGTAAAAACAGGGTGAAATAATGTTCGGCGATAGTTTAGTAAAATATATTGTTGAGAAACAATGAAATTAACTATTGTTGAGCAACAATGAAATTAACTATTC
Source organism: Macrothele yani (assembly GCA_039090855.1). Classification (NCBI taxonomy): domain Eukaryota; kingdom Metazoa; phylum Arthropoda; class Arachnida; order Araneae; family Macrothelidae; genus Macrothele; species Macrothele yani. Next base: position 7,171,091 of record CM077008.1, on the reverse strand, counting down.
TTGAGAAACAATGAAATTAACTATTGTTGAGCATCAATGAAATTAACTATTGTTGAGCACCAATGAAATTAACTATTGTTGCGTTACTTCATGGGACAGCCTGCTGCACGATCAAATTTCAACAATGGTTTTGGCAATGACGCACCGGCAGCGTTATCCATTTTTGTTACGTCGAAATTTTATGCATGAGATTTACTTTACAGTTGTCAAGAAACATGCATAGCATCAAAAAATTTGTGTTACCCTGGAAATCAAAATAAATATATACGGATTTTTCATTGCTCAATTGTTAAAGTTGTGCAGGCGCAAAAGTTATAGAAAGAAGATTTAAAATAATTTTTTGAAGAAGATTTTAAAGAAGAGTTTTCAATTATCATACATGCGTTCGAAATTTGGAAAAAGACTGAATTTTTAATTAACAGGTTATTAATAATACATACACTTAAATACAATGCCGCAAAAGTCTTTTGGAAGAAATATTAATGTGGTAAGTGGGTCAAGAAATGCGTACTGATCGTTTTTTTTTACGAAAAGTTTCATGTGCTCAAACACTAAAATTCTTACAGAATCTTACTACTGTGGCCTGTATTTTATTTGCTAAAGAAATATAAATTAAATTTGAAGGAAAGTGCTTGACGCGTTTTGAGGTAACTGAAGTTTCTTTAATGGAAGTAAATTTAGCTACCAATGTTCCCTCTGAGCTGAGAGGGCGTGGCCGCGCAGTGATTTATTTAACTTCCTCCGTGCAGCTGAAATATCTTCCGCGCAGTAAGCATTTTAGATTAAAATTCTCAAATCCCTAATTAATTTTCATAAATCGAAAATCAATTACCTGCAATAATAATAATAAATAAATAAACGTCGGGCTCTCAAAAGTCAAAACAACGCTTTTCTTAAATGCCGTTCGGCTCCTTCTAAGTTCGTCTCACAGTCTTCACATTCTCAAAGGCTTCTTGCAAAGTAGCCTCGTGCGAGCAGATAGTGAACGCTAACTGCGGATTAGTGATTTTCCCAGGCCGAGAAAGGGGCAGATATTGAGTCTTTTCTCAAAACAACACATCAGCGCCAGCCAATCACAGAAACTGTGTATTACGCGTAAACATGCTTTTCCTAATTTCTAGTGTTTTTATTCCAGAGGTACGTTGGAGCGTCTCACATTTTATAAAATAAAAATTTTAATAAATGAAATGTTTTTAATATTTTTTTTTATTTCAAATCAATTGCGGAAAGAACGGTGATAAAAATGGGGGGATTGTAAAAAATAAGAGTTCCAATCCAAGTTTCAACTTCTACTGCATTAGTAAGAGAACCTGAGAAAATAATCTTTTTTTGCCCAAGTTTGTTTTGATGCCTGTCCAAGCAGCTCATTGGGTTAGTCGCGCATTGCCCATGGCCGCCTAGAGGGAACATTCATGAAAACCGAACTTTAGTTTTCTCGATTCAACTTAAGACGATATTGCTGTACATCACACATAACAAAGTTTTGTGATTTTAGTGGTTGTTCGCACGAATTTTAAAATAGCTGGTGCCTATTGACAGTGTGTAAAATCCGATTTGCCATAGCCTTCTGGCACATCTTCCGCTTTCTCATCATATCTGTATCGGTGAATCTTATGATCTGCCCATCTAGAAAACCGTGTCAAGCGACGAAACTATTTTCAACAAATTGTGCATTGGAATCAAATCGATGCCAACAGAATTATCCTGTTGGCATTGATTGATTCCAGCAGGTCTTCCTACGGGGATCCTAAGAACGAAACAGTTCACAATGCCGTCGGCTACTCGTCCCAGTTGTGCCAAAAGCACCGACTTCGTATAATATTTGGCCACCTAATGTTCGAAATGACACCAAATATAGAAGATGTTCACACATTTTTAGAACGTTTTTAATAAGAAATTACAGAAAATAAAAGTTCAACGAATTGAAACTAGCAACAGCGTGTTAGATGAACACGAAAAAAACATCTGCTGCAGTTAAATATCGTCTGCTAAGAAAATGGCGCACGTAAACAAGCTGTGGATAGAAGTTTATGTTTTTGATAAGAAATTACAGAAAATAAGAGAATTGAAACTGGCAATAGCTTGTTAGATGTACACGAAAGAAACATCTGCTGCAGTTAAATATCGTCTGCTAAGAAAATGGCGCGCGTAAACAAGCTGTGGATAGAAGGTTATGTTTTTGATAAGAAATTACAGAAAATAAGAGAATTGAAACTGGCAATAGCGTGTTAGATGTACACGAAAGAAACATCTGCTGCAGTTAAATATCGTCTGCTAAGAAAATGGCGCACGTAAACAAGCTGTGGATGGTCATGTTTTTGCTCTTTACGAAGAGAAATATTCGTATTCTGTAATTAAAAAAAGCTGTGAAAATCATGAAATTAGCATTTCTAAAAGTAAAATACTAAAATTATTAATAATAAAAGGAAAGATCGTCAAGCATTGCGTTTAACAAGAAAAAGGATACCAACCGAACACCCGAAGAAGGTACGTACTTTTACGATTATTTCAAAAGCAAAGTCTCTGGTCTTAAAAGAAAATCCCCCGACCCGAAGATCAATCGCTAAGTCGTTAAAAATTTCAATATCAACTGCAAACAAGGTAATAAACGAAGATTTAAATCTGTAAGAAACAAAAAAAAAAAAAAAAAAATTCACACTGCCTTTTGCCTAGGTACGTGGCTGAGTGATGTAGACTTCTTTATGAAAATCACTTAGCTGGATGTAGATGGAAATTTATTGTGACTATTGATGAAGCATGGATCTACCTGTACGACTGTAACAATAAACGATCGATTTACTATCGCAAAAGAGCAGAAAAAGACTTACAAACTTGGTTCCAAGAATCCAAAGAAAGTTGCAGTAAAGGATTCATGATTATTTGCTGGTTTCTCGTACAATGGGAAATTAAAGTTAACAAAACTTGAAAAGAATGTTAAAATCAATTCTACATATTAACAAAATAATGTTCCAACTCCTATATTTAAAGAGGAAACACCATTCCTTTATCCACAGAGCCCTCAAAGAGTAGAACTTCATCAGCATTAGCATGGCCCGATTTACACAGAATCAGACTCTAGGCACAGTACAAGATGAATCCACCTCCCCCCACACACATCACCTGTCCACATTCTTGAAAAAGTAATTGCATTTGTTACTACTAAATATTACCAATTCATTTAAAAGCTGATTTAATAAATGGAACACTATGCAGGGAAAAAATAGGAAATAATATATACTTTTATTAAATAATAATATTAGCAAGGGAATTCCCACTTTAAAATATAGACGGGTAAGTAAAACACTATTTAATAGTTTAGTATTGCTATTTTTGCGTTCAATTGTGTAATAATTTAAATATCCACAGATGTTAAGCAGTGGCGGCTCGTGGTGTAAAAAATGCTGGTGAGGCGAACGGTCTTGATGTAAATGTGAAACAGTAAAACTTATGTTATTGAAAAATATATAAATTCGTATAACGTTATACGAACATATATATATATATATATATATATGTCAGTGGCGTAGCCGGGGGGGGTCGTGGTTTGCACCCCCCTAAGTAGGCGAGACAGTTAGCTTTTTCTAAGTACGTTTTATAGATAATTTCCTATTTAAATTCATTGATTTTTACATAACTTACAATGTAATACAAATAAATTACATTGATACATAATATCAATGTAATTTCTTGATAATAGAAGAGAAAGTAAAGCAAAGCGGCCAAAGAAGTTGCTTTATTAAATTTTTATTAAAACAACTATAATTTATTGCATTTTCTTCATTTTATTAAATTAGCTTCGTTTTGTATTAATGTCCAAGATGTGCGTACGTACCAATAGAGAAATATTTGTCGAAGCGCCCCCCCCCCAAATTGTTACATGTACTTATACACAGTTATACAGCATAAATGCAGAACCCCCCCCCCCTCAAAAAGTTTCATGTCAAAGGCAGTATCACCCATCGGATATCTTTGAAGTCCTGGGTTCGAGTCGGCTGAATCATTAAAATCCACTAAGATTCGGAAGTCTCGTTAAGCAATTGGTCTCGGGTAGGCGCCTTGTTATAAACAGCTGTAAACCCCATCCCTTAGGGCTTCAGCCCATGCCATTTAGCCCTTATATACAAATATTATTCAACAGTAATGGAATAAAATTATAGAAATATATGAAACACGGCGTGGGGAGTCTTTCTTCACGAAAAATCCAAAACTTTTAGAGGGAAAATGTGCATATACCACTATATATATATATATGTGTGTGTGTAATATACGCTACTTTTGCAACAATATTTTTATGAAAACAATTATTCAATAATTTTACAACAAAGAAAGAAATATTTCACCTGTATTCTTTTATGTAATACACTTGAGCGAAAATACGCAATTTGTGCGGTTTCTTTAGCTAGTCAATGCGTCACTCACATCCCAACGCCAGTCGGAGATCCACTTCTTAAAAAAATTCAAAGTAAATCATTTGAATAGAAATTGTTTTCTTACGAAATGTTTCTTGAGCTTGAATAAAAGTCACAGTTCGATTGGCATATTAGTGAAGGTGCATTTAGCACGGGTCACAAACTGAAGTCCAAGCTCGTGATAACTATGTACAGGAGAAGTCAAGGAAGCACATTTCTATATTTTTTTTTTTTTTTTTTTTTTTGATTGGAGGTTTAACGACCACCGTGAGCAACTCAATGGGCTATAAGCAGTCGCCCGTCCCTAATTTAGGGTCACTGGTTCCAGGGAAGGGAGAGAGCCAGTGCCGTAAGACAAACACAACATCCATGCCCTGACCGGGATTCGAACCCGCACATTTCGATATAAAAAAAAAAGTATTAGGTAATTTAAACCTGGAATTAAAAACAGAGGAATGCGATATTAATTTGCTTTGGTCTCGAACAGAATGCTTTCAGTTCATGTTTTATAAATAAGTTCAATTCTGCGATCCTTTTTGGCTGCAAATTTGTCTATGATCAGATCATAAAATGGTTGAGTGGACATTAGATGGTTCAGCAATTCTTTCTCGATTGAAATTTTAGCGCCGCCCCGGTGGCGCAGTGGTTTAAGGCGCTGGCCTGTGATTATTCGTCCGTAAGGGGTCCGGGTTCGAATCCCGGTGAGGCATGGATGTTGTGTTTGTCTTACGGCACTGGCTCTCTCCCTTCCCTGGAACCAGTGACCCTAAATTAGGGACGGGCGACTGCTTATAGCCCATTGAGTTGCTCACGGTGGTCGTTAAACCTCCAATCAAAAAAAAAAAAAAAAAATTTAGCGAGTGAAGACAAACGATCTTGTGCCGTTGTATTACGGAGGTAAGTCTTAATTCTCTTCAAACAAGAAAAACTCCTTTCAGCAGAAGAACTTGTTGATGCCAGTGTCAATACAAGAGAAACTAATTTGTATGCTTCTGGTAACACATCTTTCAGCTCGATTGTTTTCAAGGTTTTCTGAACACTGAGTTCCCTGAAGTTGTGATCATTATATAAAAAATCTAATTCGTTTTTTAGTCGTTGTGGGTCTGTGAAAATGCTTGGATACATTTTTTTGAGAGTGTTAAGGGCACTGGATGGAAATGACTCTGAATAACTATGGTATTTTGAGCTGTCAACTAGCTGCAGAAACTCGAGCTTTCCCATATCTTCAAATCTGGTATTTATTTGGACTATTATGCTGTCAACGATTTCGTAAAACAAAATTTTGTAATAGTTTTCCACTTCTTCTTCAGTCAAATGTTTCTTTTGGCGACATTTAGGACCTCCACTCAAACTAATTGCTTCACTGAAATGTTTCAAGTAAGTGGTTACATTCCTTTTCTTATTTATTCGTTCGCAACATTGTTTAATTTGTCTTTGGCAATAACTGATATCTAAAGTCTTTTTTTGTAAAACATCAAACAGTACATCCGTAATTCCAAAAATGTCATCAAAAATCAGTGATAAAAAAGCAAATTCAAAATTAGTGAAATTTTTCAAATATCCTATGGCTCCGTTGATTGCTTCTGCCGTTGATTTCGAGTCATTCATTATGTTTTCAAACACATTCTTTAGTTTGCCCCATTCGCTTACAATTAAACGCAAAATTTGTGAAAGTGATGCCCAACGTGTTTCCGCTATTTGAGGAATCCGTTTCCCAACAACTGAATCTGCTACGTGGGTTCTCTTGGCAGATTTATGAAAAAATGAGGGCATGCTGGATACAGTTGCGAAATATATGCGACATTTTACAATACTTTTGCCCCCTGTTGTAGGACAAGGTTAAGGCGGTGGGCGAAACAGTGGGTAAACAAAGCTTGCGGGGCTTTTACCTTGACTCTTTTCTGCAGACCGCTCAACTCTCCAGCCATAACGCTTGCACCATCATAACACTGGCCTACTAACTTTGATTTAAAATCAAACTCCTCCAAAACCGATGCTAGCAGATCATACAGTGCCATAGCAGTCCTGTCAGTGCTGATATCATAAAAACCAAGGAAGCGCTCAAGTACTTCACAATTTGAGTCCAATATGTATCTGACAATTATTGAACACTGTGATTTTTGAGTAATATCAGTTGTATCATCAACTTGCACTGAAAAAATTTTGACTCATTAATTTCGCTTTTCACACATTCGTTTATATATTCATGAATACACTCCAGTAAATCATTCTGTATCGTTTTAGATTGTCCAGAAAATAAGCTTCGTATTTCTTCAAAATGTGCTTTTAATTCTGGGGTGCTCCTACGAAGTAACAAATGGAACATCTCCTTGAAATTACCTTTATTTAATGAGGAAATAGATTCATCATGTCCTCGAAAAGGCAGTTCTTGCTTGCTTAGAACGACAACTAAATCGATTATATGTTCCATAAAAAGCCTATTTAGTCTGACCTTTTCATTAAACTTAGCTTTATGAAGAGCAGCATTTTCTTTGAGCATATCAGAAATAGTGTTTATATTTTTTTCCATCCGTTTCAGACCTACGTGATTAGTTATATGCTCTTTAGAGCTTTCGTGCAATTTTGCACTACGAGAAAAGTTTTTCAGATCAAAATAACCCGTTGTATTCCACACATTTTTCTTATTGCTCAAAAGTAAACATGGCCAGCAAAAGAGAGTTTGCTTTGTAATAGCTACCAGAAAGCCAGGAGAAACTCTCGTACCATGATTTATTGAAAGACCTAAGAAACGATTTGCCGCACTTCTTATCTTTAGATATTGAACTTATTATAGGTGTCGGTCTTCCAGATATGAGAACATCCCTTTTATCATAATCTTTCCAATGTTTAAAAGGAATTTCTTCCAGAACACAAATCACGTCGTTTGTTGGGCCATTCATATTTTCCAACCCAAATCAAAATATGCTGTTTAGTAACAATAACAAAATAAAAAAGAAGAAAAACTCAACATTACTATGAACTAGCCAACACCCGCAGAAGAGAGGGTTGAAAACACACTACAAAAAGTTAGACTCAAATACACTCTGACGAATAGTTAAAGCTACGTAGAAATCATCCTACTTCAAAGCATATAGAGGCGAACGGCGTCATCGCCTATAAAACCACTTTTCACCAAGGTCATCTGCTCATTTTCCTGCGCCCATTGGATACACAATCCTTGGGTTCTCCAATAACAGCAGAGATACGATTCCAGTTTAAGCGAAATGGAGGGTCGCCTCAGAAATTTCCTTTCTCTTACTGGAAGTCCGGCACCTCCTTAGGTAGACCTCGGACCGTGGGGGTGGGGGGGGGTTCACTCTGTAGGGCTCTTCTCTGATCTCCAGTTCCCAAAACCGGCTTCTCATCGAGACGATTCAGCCGGTCGCCTCTAAGCGCTTAAAACATGCAGCTGCTTTGCAAAAATAATGATTCATTCCTCTTCTTGAAAGCCTTTTTTTAACCTAATTCATGAATCACAATGTAAATTTCAGTGTTTCATTTATCCTGCAAAGTTCTTATATCTTTGTTTCTGACCGAAGTTTTTTTTTTCACTTCTCATTCTGCGGAATTTCAGGTGAGGCGGCGCTCACTTGCCTCATCTGACGGGCCGCCACTGATGTTAAGTCATTCACCTTTTCTTAATTTGATTTTTAACCGATGAACATTATTTAGACTTGGTACAGACTGAATTTTAAGGGGCAAGGTAAACTACCATGTAGCTGATTAATCACCCGTGATTTGTTCAATAATATAATAGAATAATTTCATTACCAGAGGAATGATAATTAGATTTGAGCAAACATGCATGACTGGATAATTCTCACACTCATAAAAGCACATTATTCAACTAATTAATACATTTAATTTTAGACCCAAGCAATTTTAAAATCTGATACTTCACAACATGAAATACTCAAAGCTTCTACAAAGTGCCTTAGCAATGCAAGACTTCTCTCAAGAGGTGTATAATTAAAAAAAAAAAAAAAGTTTATTCCCTCAAATGTTTTTTTTATTCATAATAATTAATAAAAAAATCATTTTTTTTTTGCATTGCGATTCTGGGGGCCTTTAAAATGCTGGGCCCTAGGTCCGGGCCTTGCGAGCCTAGGCGTAAATCAGGCCCTGAGCATAAAGCTACCAGCCATACATCCAAATCTGTCACTCTGTTTCTTGAAAAAATAAAAAAAATAAGACGGGTATCAAGTTTATAGCCAGTCTTAGGGCTGCGGATGGCCCATTGGTCAACGTTCGTGACTTCCACGGAGGAACCTCAGGTTCGATCCCGCGCAGGTACGAACGCTCGAACCACTAAATATCCGGCGTGCGTCGGATGGGCACGTTAAGCCGTCGGATCCCGGGTACTGTCACCCCGGTAATAAATAAGGGCATCTTCCTACCCCTTTCTACCTCACTACCGTGTCATTTTCCTATCGGGGACTCTTTCTAAGGGTTGTTTAAGACCTGGGGTCAGACACTCACTTCCTAAAATCCTCTAAATATGATCTGATCTGATCTATAGCCAGGGTTTGAAAAATGCGGTCGTTTGCTCGTCTGTGACGAGTAAAAAATTCAGTACAGCAATTTAAATTCAGTCGGCAGTTATTTATACATTAATATGCCCATTGTTGGATATATAAAACTATCAGTTTTTTATGAAACTTATTTTAATTCACAGAAGTAATGCGTGATTGTGCGCCAGCACGGGAGACCTGCTTCTTCGCGGAAGACATTTGACAGCGAATGCCGTGAATCAAAACATCCGGGCACGGTGCGCTTAACAAGAAACACGAGACAAAAGAAGCCGTCACAAGCCCAGTAGAATGATTTCTCTAAACGCTGAGTGAAAAGATAGGCAGTGTAAGAGTCACATGTGCCTCTCGAGCTTCCGCTTAACCATGCGCTTAACCATTTGCTGTCGTAGGCCAAAGGGCAAACACGGGAATCCATGTTTCCGCGGAGCTGTTAGAAGAGTTCTAAAACATTGAAGGATTCTTGCATCATCTACTCTAGAGGGAGAAAACTGAGTTTGATTATACCGTTAGGTTAGCGATAAAATATTATTTGAGAGATGTAGATTAAATTTAACAAATCCAACTTTAAAACACGAAACCAAACGACAGTCCTGCGGGATGTCGTTTTTCAATTGGCGAGTGATATACTTGCCTGACTGGTGAACCAGCATGAAATTTTTCAAGCCCTGTTTATAGCTATTGCTCGCATTCCTTCAAAGTTCCTCGATATGTCACCAACGGACTATTGTGCCTTCGCACTGCTAAAAAGAGCGCTTTCTAAACACAGACAATGATTGAACTATGGAAAGCAGTGGAATAAAATACCACTACCAATTTTAGGAAATGCCCTGTTATCTTGGAAATCTAGACGTAGGTTCATAGTCCAGAGAAAGGGCTATCAGATAGAACATTTAAGACAGAAATAATTTTACTTTAAACATTAATTATATTGTTAGAACACCGTTCTGAAAATGTGTTAACATCTTCTTTAACAACTTGTGACTTTGCCGTGTCTTCCACAGGTGATCTGTAAGAGAGCTCAAAATTTTCCTTCATAATTTAACGTTTCTTTTGCCCTCGCATTGTCGTGAAGCAGCCCTCCTGTCTTTATTAGACAGGTACTGAAACATATACCAATCAGCCGTATTCACAGTGAGAAACATCACGCAACTTGAAAGTAAATCTACTTTTCTTGCAGAGTGCATCTACTCCTCTCGGGGATTACGTCATCATTTTTTGCCAGCGTTTGAACCAAGGCTATTTACGTTGCTTTTGGATATTACTCCTATAGAATTTCCCTGTCATTGACCGCATGTCCTCCAACACCGTCTTTGTTGCAACTGCCTCGCCCACTGCCTTCTTAATTGTAACCCTAAAAGCAATTGTCTCTTGTGGTGGCTTTCATGTTCTTTGGAAATCAACCAACATTTTGTTGACGGTCTTCAACTAATTCATGGGACATAGACTCGTAGCAAAACGATTTATTTTGCTTGTAAGTAAATTAAAGAGTTTTCTTTTTATTATATTTGATAATAAAATTATTTATTTTCGTTTTACACCCTATTATAACAGATTCTTCTGATCGGTGTGTTGTTTTAAGGGTTAAGATGACTAAAATGCGGGAGATAGTTTTTCCAAAACAGGTTGCGTCCCGACCGTTTCGGGCGAACGATCTTCTACTGTAGTTAGTGGCGTACCGGAAAACCTCGAGGCCCCCGCAAAAAAAAAATTCGAGGTCCTTTTTCAAAAACCTATTAGCACTCAATTATTTTTTTTAATTCCATATTATTAACCACTGATTGAAGGGCTACTTTTTAAAAGCAGCTAGCTACTGCTACAATTGCATTCTTGAAAAAGTAGCTTGCTGCAGCTAAAACTACTTTTTCTGAAAAGTAGCTACCTACACTAACTTTCAGCTACTTTTTTTATCTTTAGATTTAAATTAAAGAATCAAATTTGAATGGTGATATTTATATGCATATTCTTACATACGGCACTGAGAGCAAAATACCAAGGCAAATTACACGAATAATTTATATTTGTATTTGCCTTTACCTGCAGTCACCCAATGTAACACTTTTAATATACACTGAGTGATCACTGAATTATGACAACCTACATAATACTTCGTAGGTCCTCCTTTCCCTTAGTACAGCAGTTATTCGAAGTGGCATCGGTTCAGTAAGATGCCAGAAGCAGTTGGGAGGTAAGGCTAATGAAGCGGTGTGTAGTGGGACTTCAATGCAGGTATGGTAGTGATTGGTGTATCCACACGCCTGATATGCCGTTCCATAGTGTCCCAGAAGTGCTCTATGGGATTGATATAGGGGGAATTTGGAGGCTAACCGATATGCTGGAAAACTGAACTGTGTTCCTCAAACCATTCGTGCAAAACATTGGACCTGTTGCTCGGCGCATTGTCATCCTGGAGGGCACCGTCGCTATTCGGAAAAATAGCGAAACCTTGCTGGGTGTACAGAGTCAGTAAACAATTCACGATAGTGTGCACCAGTTATTGTTCCACCTGCACCAGGGGTCCAAATTTTTGCTAGGTAAACATGCCCCACACCAAACAACCGCTCCTCCGGCTTGCACTGTGGAGACCATGGCTGTATCCACTTTTGGTAGGGATGGTCGTAATTCAGTGATCACTCGGTGTATTAAAACAGAAACTGCAAATTCCAGAGGGTCAAAATATGTAAAAATACTGATAGAAATGTGTATCTTTTGGCCATTGCATATTAAATTATTCATCATTTTGGGGGGAGGGGGTAAACTACAAGCATGAGCAACTCCAAGGGTTTTAAATAGCCGCCCGTCCCTAATTTGGGGTCACTGGTTCCAGGGAGGGAAGTGAACCAGTGCTGTAAGGCAAACAAACGACCCACGCCTTAATGGGGGATCGAATCGAGTACATCCCGGACAAATGGTCAGAAATCGTCACCGTGGCAGCTTATCCATCATCTGGTTTTTATAGTTTTCTATGCATACACATGCATTCTTGTCTACAACGCCTTCCTGGTGGCCAAGTAGTCTGAGGTGCGGGCTTCGTATCATTCGTCCGAGGAAGGCCAGGGCTTGTGTCCCGCATGAGAAATGGGTGGGTAGTGTGTTTGTTTGATGGCACTGGCTCTCTCACCTCCCTGGAACAAGTGACTCTAGATACATAAAGGCAACTGCATTTAGCCCTTAGATTTGTTCATGACGCCTGTTAATTCCCGAAACAAAAATAAGGAAAAAAAAAAAAAAAACACTGCTTTTGCCTAGCAGATTTTAAGAAGGATGTTGTACTTCAAAGTTTAATGTGTATTAGACACTCATTTCTGAACAAAATTCAAAACGAGAAGATAATCTCACCCTGCGAGCGATATAATAAGACATCAGTACTAAATTATGCTTTATTAAACAGCTTGTACGTGGAAGAACAATTTTCTACCCATTTAGTGAGAGGGAATATTTACCTCCACATTTTCACCAATATTCATCTGGCAATTGGTTTCAACACTTTTGTTTTGTGATCTTTTTTAATAGTACATATATTAGGGGTATGCAAAAGTTTTCGCCGTCCCCGTTAGCGGGAGCTGTATGAGTCTAGCCGGCCGGCGACCCGTGCTGTCAGTTCGTACATGAAGTTAAGCATGGCTGTCGAGAAAGTTCATTTGCGGCACTGTTTGTTATTCATGTTTAATTTAGGGAAAAATGCGAGTGAAGCATACGGTTCAATATGTCAGGCGTATGGCGAAACGGTTATGGGTAAGCGGACGTGTCGAGAATAGTTTGCCAGGTTTAAGAAAGGTGATCTAAGCTTGGAAGACAAGCCACGTGCAGGTAGACCGCAGAAACTCGCAGACGAGGAGGTGGAATCGCTGTTGCAAGGGGATGCCACACAGACGACCACGCAACTGGCGAAACGTTTGAAAGTGGCTCAATCGACGGTGGTACGGCGTCTACAGGCCTTGGGGAAGATCCAGAAGATTGGTAGGTGGGTTCCGCATACTTTAACGGAGCGTAATATTGGTCAACGATTGGACATCTGCATGTCGTTGCTGAAGAGGTTTCAAGGGAAGAATTTCTTGAGGAAGGTTGTCACCGGGGAGGGGGGGATGGGTCTATTGCGACAACCCCGTACGCAAACTATCCTGGTTCGACTGAAAAACGGGATATCCACGGGGAAAAAGGTGCTGTTGTGTGTGTGGTGGGATATGCATGGAGTGCTGTACTTCGAACTGTTGAAACTTGGCGAAACAATCACTGCACAACGATATAGCGATCAGTTGATGAAACTGAACGCCGCAATTGAGCGGAAATGCCCATAAAGGACGCCGTCCAGTCAGCCTGTTACACGATAATGCCAGACCACATGTCGATGACACCACGAAATCCACCCTTGAACAGTTACACTGGGAGGTTTTACCGCACTCGTCTTTCTCCCCGGGCATTGCACCCTCAGACTTTCATCTGTTTCACTCTACGCAACATGCCCTAGCTCAACAGCGGTTCACCACAGTTCCAGAGGTGGAAAATTTCGTCACTGTGTTCTTCAGCTCAAAACCCGAGTCCTTCTATCACAGGGTCATTCTTTTGTTGCCTGAAAAATGGCGAAAGGTCATTGATGATAACAGCCAATATTTCGTTGAATAAATGTGTACTGGTTTCCTGATTGTTCCTGTCTCCTTAAAACGGCGGAAACTTTTGCATACCCCTAATATATGTTAGGAGTCGAAAAGGTATAAGCAAAACAAGAAAGATGACACCGAAGTTTCGGTTGTAATAAGCACGTTTTTTCATTCCTTTCCTACGCGAATAAAATTTTTCAAAGTAATTCATAGTCAATGGAACCGGTTAGAAAAGAAATCAACCGGATTTCAGCAGTCTGTGACGTATGCATATAACGTCTCGATTTTGTGTGCACCAGTCATCAAGAAACCGCAACCGTCGTGTGTGTGGTGCGACCGGAGAAGAGATGAGAAGTAAGGACTCGTACAAGGAACAAAAACAACAGCGTCTGGGCGACCCTTGGTGTTTGGGTTTATTAATTTATGACCTGTTTTGCGTTTCATTCTGTATAATAAAATAGCTAAGTTTGGTACGATTGAACTGATATGTCGTCACTTATCGGCTTTGTGACATAATGATGGTGAGTTCGACCATCGATATATAACCACAAATGGTCATCTGGAGTTGAACACGCAAATGCTTCTAGAGAGATTCGCCATTTTCTTTCTGTGAGTATGAATATAATCGAATGTTTACATTTTTCGGTAACATTTTGCAGAACATTTGATATACATTTTAATTTCTTCGAATTATAGTATTTTCCTCTACACGATTATTATATTGAATTATACCTGAAATTTCCGCAGTTCGGATTCCAGTGGGTAATCCTGCCGATTCAGCGTTATGGTCCAAAATGTATGATAGCTTTTCTGCACAACCATTCCAAAGGCAATAACGCAAATCACGACTTGATATAATTATATTGTTCCTTCCTTGCCTCCCGGAATTGCCTCTGTTGTGCGAGACGTCATAATAAATCCGGATCAAGACGATCCTTATGAGCACACTAAAACTGAGCTTATTAAGTGTGCTGGAGATTGTTTGCAGAGTGAAATCCGCAAATTGCTAGATGGAGAGCAATTAGGAGATGGTAAGCGTTCAGAGCTACTGCGTATTATGAAGCGACACGCAAAATCGCATAAAGTTCTTGAAGAATTAATGCTAGAACTTTTCTCAGCACATTCCTCCTTCAGTGCAAACCATTTTTGCTGTTGTAATACCATTCAATTTAGAAAAGGCCGCAGAAATAGCGGATATGATCATGGAAGTAAATCCGGCATTCATGCATACCGCTGCCATTTCAAGTAATGTCACCAGCACCACTGAAGGAAAATTGCTTAATGAAATTAATAAACTGAGTGAAATTCCTCTAAATACGTGGCTTCAGTGAATAAATAAAGATTTCGCTCTTTCCACGTTTATCAACACATAACAACCGAAAAATTGTTATCCGATCACTCGACTAGATCTCTCGATATCTAGTCGAGGGCGTTCGCCTTACGCAGACGTCTCAGTTGCTGAGCCCATCCTACGACTTTGTGATTTCAGAAGCTGACAGATAAACACACATAGCACCGTTGATTGTTGGCCACCGTAGCTTAAGGCGAACGCACTCGGCCAGATATCGAGAGATCTGGGGTACGATCCCGGCGGTTACCGAATAACAATTTTTCGGTTGCTATGTGTTGATAAACTTGGAAAGAGCGATGTCTTTATTTATTTCATAAACTGAGTAAGCGACTAGGTGACAGACATCATTCGTTCTCGTTCGCACGTTCGCGAAATCGAACACAAAACAACTCAATGAGCGGTAGCAAAACTGGTTCTATAGAAAAGGGACTTTGTTGGTATCATAGCAGTTTGGGCAACAAGCTACAAAGTGCAGAACTTCATGTAACTTTAAAAAAAAATAACTAGGTCAAAAGGGTGTAGGGGCGATATACGCCTTGCCAAACACATCTTGTCGCTTCTTTATTAGAGACAGGCATTCGAATGTCAGTTTCCTCGTAGACACAAGATCCGACGTTTTAATAATACCTGTCACCTAGTCAAAACAAAGGTCACTCTTTACGGACTTTGACAGCCGCTAATAAGTCTGACATTCACGTTTATTCCCGGAAGTTGCTGATACTTGATTTCCGTCTTCGATATATTTTCAGATGACCATTCTTAGTCATTGGTGCTCATTTCCTCCACTATTTCGAATTTCTGTCCGATCTTCGGAACAAACGACTGATCGACTTCAAAACACAACTCAGGGCGCAGGGTCTAGTATTGGCCACTTCATTGCATTCTGTAAAGACCGTAACAGGCAACAGTATTTATCACCACCAGTTACTCCAAGAGTTTTCTGAAATTACGAAACTCACAGGTCCTAACTAACAAGTGAAGCATAATGTATTGCATCACATTGAGACCGTTGGTCCACCTGTTTCTGCAAAACCTCCAGACTGGCTTCTGACCTATTAAAACTAGCGATAGCTGAGTTCCAACAGATGATTGACCTGGGTCATTTGCAACAAGCTAAAAATTTCTATGCTTCAGTACCACATGTGGTTCCCAAGAAAAATTCACAAGACTGAAGAAGACCAGTATGCGATTATAGAGCATTGAATGCTCAAATAGTGAAGGATAAATACAGCGCACCAAAAGTTTTGGATTTCACATCCGAACTGCGTGGTAAAACAATCTTTTCTCATATCGACCTAGTGACAGCATATCATCATATTCCGATCAATTCAGCTGATGTACACAAAGCCACCGTAACTTCTTTTGGTCTATATGAAAGCACCAGAATGCAATCTGCTTATGCAACGCTGCCTCCACTTTTCAACGCTTTATAGATGAAGTGACACGGGGGATCTAACGCTCGTCTATGCTTTTGTTGACGATTTGCTCATAGCATCCACCACAGCTGAAGAGCACCTTACTTATCTGAGATCATTATTCTCACGATTAAAAGAGTGTGGAATCAGTCTAAAGCCATCTAAGTGTGTCTTTGGAATATCAGTGATTGAATTTCTTGGATACAAAGTTACCTCATCTGGCATGGAACCTCTTCCAGAACAAGTTCGTATCATTCAAGTTTTTCCACGTCCGACGACGCTTACACAACCTAGATATTTCTGGGAATCAATAATTTTTATAGAAACTTCATTAGAAAACCTGCTCAAATTCGCGCTCCCCTAAACCAGTTCCTTGAGGAAAAAAGAAATAAAAAGAAGGAAAAACGATGTACATCAAAATCTGAAGAGCAACTGCACTGGTCACATGAACCTCACCAATTACTTCTTCACGTGAAGGAAACACTTGCCGGTGACACTCTTCTCTGTCATCCCATTTTCGGAACAAAGTTAAGCATATGGATTAATGCTTCTGCCATAGCTCTTGGAGGTTCCTTAAGACAACACACTTCGTCTATTTGGGCACCGATCGCTTTTCTTTTAATGAAACTTAGCCCCAGCCAGCGAAAATGGTCCACTTATGGTCAAGAATTACTTGCCATTTACACATGTTGATTGAAGGTAGAGAATTCGTAATCTTTACAGATCAGAAACCTTCTCTAATTTACGCCTTCAAACAAAAGCCAGACAAATGTGGCCCACGTCAACCTCGACATGTTGCCTATATATCTGAATATTCAACTTACTTCAGACATATGAAGGGATCAGAAAATACAGTTGCTGACGCCTTGTCTCGCATAGAGGCCGATTACATATCTTCTGCAAAACCCGTCGATTTTGAAGAAACCTGCACATTTGCAGCCAGATAATGATACACGTTGTCCTAATTACAGTACACTAGCCGTGAATAAAAAAAATGAGTCGAACAATATGCCTTGCCAGGTTGTTTAACTCACAGTCGTCACCACACGACAGGGACGGAGAGTGCAATTTCCGAAGAGATTCAAACAGATTTGTTGAACTCTTTTCTTTCATTGTACATGTTTTTTTGTCATATGTCGTTCGTCTCCAACTGGGGGTGGGGAATACTCTGTGGCGTGTGCATATGAAGTTACGATTTTGTGTGCACCGGTTATCAAGAAGCCGCAACCGCCGTGTGTGTGGCGAAACCGGAGAAGAGATGAGAAGTAAGTACTCAAACAAGGAACAAAAACAACAGCGTCTGGACGACCGTTGTGAGTGTGTGTCTTGTTTTATTGTTTTGTGACCGGTTCTGCGATTCATTCTATATAACAAAATAGTTAAGTTTGGTACGAAGGAACTGATATATAATCATTTATCAGCTTTCTGTCATAATTATGGTGTGTTCGACCATCAACATATCCACAGATCGATAAAACATCCAGAAACAGGAAAAACTACTTAATCCTACTAGCGGATGAAAAGTATGTTACGAAAATTGACAAAGTGCGCACAAAAAGTTTCTCATAGCAGAAGGAAGATATCAGAGGTAAAGGGATTTTCAAATCGAGCAGTTAAGAAAAGAAATATAGAGGGAAACATGCTATTAATATACTCCCCTAAGGGATCTTCCATTAAAAAAACAACAACAACACAATTTTCAATAGGGTTTCTAGAAGCGGAGATAAAGCTACACAGAAGCACCCAAACATCAGCTAGCGACAGAACTGCGAACAAAAGAATCTGCACAAGTACAGGCAAAGTGTTCCATAAAGTAAATGGTACAGACGTTAAAAGAAGTTTTCAAATCGGGCATTTAGGAGCAGAGATATGGAGAAAAACACATTTAGCATTCACGCCCCTAAAGAGAAAATTGTACATGATTTTCAGCAAGAAATACACACAAAACGCTTTCGTATTAAGTAGTGTCTGACTAATTTTTTCGATCACTTTTAGACACACAGATATTGCTGCAAATATGTGGTAACTGAAATGTGAACTTACGACCTATAATGGTGCAGTTTGTATAGGAAAAATTTAAATTATATACAAAACATTTCGTACCATAAACGCTCTCGGACAATGAAAGAAGTTTTCAAATGGGACTCTTAGAAGTAGGTATATGGTCAAAAATGAGATATATCTACGCCCCCCCCCGTGGAACACTATGCGCTGTTTTAAGCAGAAGGTACTGTAAAAAGGTTTTCCGTCTTTCCGTCGTGAGCAAAATAATTTTTTAAATTGAGTTTTCAGAAGCGCACATATTGCTGCAAATACATCAGAACCAGAAACATACACTTGTGCCACCCGGTGGCCAAACTGTTCTTTACCAAAAATTAGAAACTATATGCAGAACGTTTTCGCCCATAAGCTTTACCTGATGTAAAAAGAAATTTTCAAATCGGACTTTTAAAAGCAGAAATAATGGGGAAATCGCGATTTAACTGCAAGCCATCCAGTGGAAAAACTACGCATCACTTGAAAAAAAAAAAAAAAAAAAAAAAAAAAGAAAAAGCGGTACCGAAATAGTCTTTGTTCTAAATAGTATCGAATGGAAGAAAGAATTTTTCGATCGAATATTTAGAAGCAATAATATAGAATGAAATATTTTTTGAATTTGATAACATCTGCATTTACGCTACCTAGCGGCGAAGTTATGCATCGTAAAAAAACCAGAAAGCAAGGATAATCGTTCTTACATTTCAAGCTTCCCAATGCAAAAATAATTTTTCAAATCGGACTAATAATTGTAGAGATCAGAAACACAGACGGTCAGTGGCATGGACGAAGTGATACCTTAAGCAAGTTCCTTTTTTTTTTTTTTTTAAATAGTTAACTATTTGGCCAGCTGACAATGTAAGACAAGTCAGGTGCGTGATTATTGGTAAGACACACTCAGCCCTTGTTCAAACCAACTACGCTTCAAGAAGTTCGGAAATATCACGTGATTTGAGGAATTGTTTTTCACTTTTTTCAAAGTAGAGCAGTTTGTAGCGTAATTTTCCGCTACAAACTGTTGGATTTTGTAACGTGCTATCCAGGGCCGGATGGAACTTTTGCGGGGCCCGGGGCAAATTTTCACTGCGGGCCCTCGAAAATAAATCATATAGTTTAATAAAATCGTTACGTGAAAAATTAAAACACATGAAAATTATCATAAAGAAAAAAAAACTATCTCAAATTACTGTGAGCTTAAGAAAAAGGCCATAAAATGAACTAAAAGTTCAGAGAGGCACAGAGAGAAAGAACGAGACAAAGAGAAACAGAGAGGACACACGCGCGCGGCCTTACGCACGCACGCACACACACACACACACACACACAAAGAGGCAGAGACAGAGAGAGGCACAGAGAGAGACAGAGAGCGCACGAGACAAAGGCACAGAGAGAGAGAGAGATAAACAGAGAAAGGGGCAGAGACAGAAAGACAGATAGAGAGAGAGAGCAGAAAGAGGCAGGGACAGACAGACAGGCAGAGAAAGAGGCAGAGGCACACTGAGGGAAGGACAGAGAGAAAAAGACAGAAAGAGACAAAGAGGCAGACAGAAAGAGACAGAGACGGGCACAGAGAGAAAAGAGGCAGAGACGGGCACAGAGAGAAAGCAACAAGTGCTAAAATCTACGATTTTCTTTCCGGGGAGAAGGGGTTTAGTTTGCGTTGTGATTTTTATAAAAACTTTCTCACAAAATGATAGAAAGATAATTTTAACTGATCTGCGTAACGAATATTTTTCCGTAGCAAACATTTTTGCCTAGCGAATTATAAAGATATCTCTTAAATAAATCCGTATATATCCTGGCACACGTTTTAGTGATTTATGTTTTACGGAAGGCGGAATAACTGACAAATTAGTAACTTTTGTACCTTTTATACGCGTTCATGTGTGAAAATTGCTTTTTTTTTTTTTTTTTAATTATTTCCAATACTGTTTTTAAAGTCACTAAAAAATTGCCCTCCATATATAGCCCTAAAACAACTTTGATATTGTTCTTCTTATTTTGTTAAATTTCAGTATCTAGTTTACACACAAATTGTTGAGCAAAGTAGGGAGTCACAAAATGTGATGAAATATAAATTTCTCATGAATGTGGAAAAAAATTTAAGATATAAAAAAGTGAGGAGAGGGGAAGTTTGTAAACTAAAAAAAAAAAAAACATTACAAAAATATGTTTTAGGCCTAACGCCCCAAAACTTAAAAAAATAGCAATAAATGTAGAGAATTCTAGCAGAAATCATTTGTTTTTATTTTTTAAACTACGGGGCCCCTTCAAGGCGCGGGGCTCGGGGCAACTGCCCCGGCTGCCCCTATGGTCCAGCTGGCCCTGATGCTACCGCTACAAACTGTTGGGTTTTGTAACGTGCTACTGCTACAACTACTTTTTTTATTTGTAGCAATGCTACATACAGCGCTACTCTAAAAGTAGTGTGTTACTTTCTATCACTGTTATTAACTAAGTTTTATAGGCGGTTTAATAATTAACATTCTTTAGAAGCTATAGGTATTTTTCGTAAGACCAAAATTTTTGCACTTTACCGCGTGTAACACAAATGTGCACATTGTAATTGAAATAATTGCCCTAGTTTAATACTGATAGAAAATTCTACAAAACAGTTTCGCAAAAGTTGAACATATGCAAATTTTGTTCTTTTACGATCACACATACAAAACACGTAATTTCTGTATGATCTTTCCGGTTTATACGAAAATACAGGACATAAGTAAGCAAATAAATAAATAACAATTAAGAATTGTGGTACAAAAAAAGTAAAAGTAAAACTACTTGAAGTATTTATTCTTGAATATGGGAAAACACACTTAACACAATACCACAATGTTTTGCACGCAGTAAAATTTTTTCTCTTGACTGCTGTAAAAAAAAAAAAAAAAAAGAAAAACGGCACAACCCGCGAAGAACACCTTTCAGTTCATCTTTGAAGCATGTGGGGCCGCCGCAGTGGCGTTCTGACTATTCCTCCGAGATGGGCCCGGGTTCGAATCCCGTGAGGCATGGATATTGTGTTTGTCTTATGGCACTGGCTCTCTCCCTTCCCTGGAGCCAGTGGCCCTGAATTAGGGACGGACGACTGCTTATAGCGCATTGCGTCGCTCACGCTAGTCATTAAACCTCCAATCAAAATAAAAAAAAAGCCTGCGGACAAACAACTGTAATACATAACACTTTATCCCATAGGAGCCGATCTGAAAAATTATTGGGGGTTCCGGAAATTTTTAATCGAATTACTCATGCATTTTTCAAAGTATTTAAGTCTAATTTAAATTTCATTCAGTCAGGTTATCTGGTACAATAAGACGCCTGTAATGCTAAAATGAAGCAAACTGTAGTTAATTACAGATTTTTTTCTCTAGATAATTATTTATTTCATTTATTTAGCTTTCGTAGGCGCGATATTATTACATACAATACACAGATACTGTGTTAATTTCCAACTCAATTGTCATATATAAAAGTAAAAAAACATGTAAAATTTATTTTATAGTTTTTTTTTACCAATTTTAAAAATGCCAACACTTTTTTTCTTCAAATGATTTCTGAGTTAAGTTAGAAGGAAAATGACATGGCATCAGCCGCACGCACTGCGTTTTCCGTGGGCTCCACTTCGTATCACCTGTGTATGCCTAGTATGCCCAACTTGGGTTGCTTCTGTACTTTTCTATGGTAAAATCGTTGACTTTGAAGAGATTTTAGAGGCACTTGTGTAGCATGTACAGTCAGGAAAAAATGAGACCGAAATATACATGCACATAACTAAAAATTAGCAAAAAGTTACAGAAATACTGTTTAGTATTTTCTAAAAAAATAAACAAAATTATGCTTCGTCGGGTGGAAGTGCATATCGCGTATTGACCAATCACGGCCTTGCTAAAGCTGTGGGAGCCTTGCTGACCTTCAGGGACTGCTACAGGGAGTAAGAGAAGGCCGCTATCAACCTATGCTCCAGCACAGGTCTTCAGTAAGTGACGTCACGTCACTGAACCCTCCCCACCCGGAGGTCGCAAGAAACCAGATGATCAGATTTGGCTTCACCAGCTGTTGCTGACGGCTTCTCCTCTTTCTTCTAACCTCCTTGGTCCCCGACTGTCCGAAGATAGAGTGGGCTAACTGACTGTACAACATATTTCCGCCTTTATCACTATGACCTCAAATAGGTTCTCGTCTCCGAATGTAGAGCTAGACTTTTGTACTTTATGGGAACTTAGACAAACCGAAGAATTTTCTTTTATAAAGGAGGCAGTTTTAAATGCTCTTAAACAACGGTAAGTGAAGTATTGTCGGTCACGTCAAATTTGATGAGCACGAACAAACACTAATTCTTTTTGAGGCACAAAACAGTATGAGGGTAAATTTTTATACACACTTTCTATATATAGTAAACGGGGAATGAATAATAAAAAAACTTGAAGAACTGATAACGAAAAACAAAATTTATGCGTATATGGGTACGTGTATTTTCCCCACGAAACACGCGCAAAAATATTAGGGGTTTCAGGAACCCACAACAAAATCATTGGGGGTTCAAAACGTGTCTCGAACCCACGAGTCGGCGCCTTTGCTTTATCCTCATTCGTAAAAAAAAATTCAGTAAGTGAACTGCTATTTCTTTCACATTCTCTTGTTAATATACATGTATAGGAACTACCGCTGTAAAAAAGGGCCTCAGGTCCTCTAAAATAACTGCTTTCCCGTCATCCAATTTTTATAAGTTTAAACCTGGGGAAAAACAGCAACCAAAAATTACTTTTCTTTTTAATACTTCTTTCAAAGCTCCCGTAAAAAAATTCCTGGCTATTTCTTTATTGATATGAAGTTTCCGCAAAAGATTTTGTAAAATATTTTTGCTGAGGATGGAGGCCTTCTTAGCCGTGTGCAGGGGCTATCAGTACGCCCCTGACGGTAGTTTAAACCTAATTGTAGGCATTTGAAGTATTTTGTAATAGGCTGCGCCTTTATAGGAAAAAATGTCCCAACTTGAAATATCTCTTGCTCATTTTGCGGCTGTTAGTTTCCACAAATACGAAATTGTTTCCAGTTTAAAAAAAAAAAAAAGCGCCAAAATACGAGTAGATTTCAAAGCTAGTTTGAAGGAACTGTAAGGCAACCAAAATCATTGTACCACTTCTTCAGATATATCACAAAAAAATGAAAAGAAGTAAACTTTGCCTGGACAGTTCTGACAGCAGCTCAAATAGATGCTCATTCAGTCGATCTAAATTTTGTTTTGAAGGTGT